>OU342739.1:358720056-358722556 GCA_910589765.1 Avena atlantica
GAAAGGGTTTTTGTAGAAATTTAAAGTCAAATAGAGTTTTAGAACATATTTGAATCCTATTTGAAATAAGGACTAAAGTCTATTTATTTATTTTTAATGAATAATAAAACCCTAAAAATAATTGTTCTATTTTGGACTTTGGAATAAGTTGATAAACAGAATTAAATATACCCAAGTTTGGTGGTGGTTTGAATTGAATTAGAGTTTGAATTATTTGTATGAAAATCAAAACAAAAATTCCAAATAGAAAAAGGAAAGGCATTCAGTATAAAAAATTGAAACTAACCCAACCCATCTGGACCAGCCCAGCAAGCCCAGCAGCTAGCCCATTTCCCTCCCCGCAGCGAAGCAGTTTTCACTCAAAAACGAACCCACGCAGTCACAGACAGGTGGACCCCACTCTCTCTTTCTCTCTCTCACAGACAACGCGGCCCCGCGCTGTTAGTCATCGTCTCCACCACGACTGTTTCCCCCTCGCCGTTTCTGCCGTGATTCAATGGCGTTAATTCGCGTTAATGGATGGATTAAACTCGCCAGCGACCACGCACACTTAAGAGCCTCGCTCTCCTCTTCCATTCCCCCCAAGCAGCACCTCCTCTCTGCCTCCAGGCTGCCCCAATTCCGAGCTCGAACCCCTCTGCCCCGACAAGATTCTCCGGCCAATTCCGGCGCCGTCCAACCGCCCCTCGCCTCCCACTGCACGCAAGCTTGCTCCCCCTCTCCTGGTGCTTCTCCCTGTACCACTCACTCGCCAATGCGCGCTCCAAAACATCGGCAAGGACCACCACCTGAGCGCCGCCGTGTCTGCCTTTGCTCCGGCAAGCCTCCCTAGTAAGCACCGTCCGCCCTTGTCTCTCCCGAGGATGCCTTCATGACCGCCACACTCACAGGCGTCTAACGCACCCTTTCTTTCTTCTTCTGGTGACCTACAAGTTCGCCTCCGACGGCAACCAGAAGCACCCGACGCCGCCGCTGACTTCGACGAGCAATCGTTGCTGCTCCAGTGCGCCCCTCGAGTAGCTGACCACACCTTGAGCTTCACCGCAACCGCGTGAGCATGGTGAGCATTCTCACTCCATCCCTCGCTTCCTGAATCATCGCCAACGCCAACGCCCGAGCGTGCGCCGCCGTCCGCCGCCGCCAGCGCCGCCAGTCCATGGTCAGATGCGCTGCGTCCGTTGGATCTCGATCTAGTGGCTGAGATTAGATTTTAAAGGAAGGGTACGCGTCCATCTGTGCCGTGCGTTTTAAGTGAGATCCTATGGCCAGTATTGATCGATCCGCACGAAGCGGTACAGTCCAATAAGATAGCGCCACGTGGCCAGACTCAGGATTTAAATAGAAATTTGATCTATTAGATTTGCAAACTTGCAAAATTCATAACTTTAAATCTACACGTCCAAATTTTGTAAATTTTATATCACTGGAATAAGCAGGACAAGTACTTTGCAACCATGCACTTTTTTTAATGTTTTGGTTCTGGAAAATTGGTTGAAATTGCAGAAACTTGTGTAGGCATATTTTGAATATAAAATTTGTTCTAGAAATATCTTTAAGGTGAAATCTTTGCTAAATGGTTTGTGTTGAACCTACTGACCATAGAAACAAACTTTGGGCTTAGAAACTTATTTTTTGAGGCTAAGGAATAAATCCTTGATTTAAACCATTTCTAGCTAAATAAAATTATTAAATGTGGTTTAGAAATGATTTTTGAATAAAACCTTTGGGAATTGATGTGATTCAAACCTTCTGACCCTAAACACCAAGTTTTGAGATTTAAAAACATATTTGATGAACCCTATAAAGTTATTTCTTTGCAAAAGACATTTCCAACAACATAAAATAACACTTTGGTTATAATATTTGGTTTATGGGGTGAAACCTTTTGCAAATGGTTTTACCACTTTTGTAAAAGACCAAGATGAGCTTTAAAATGTTTAGAGCCTAGTAAAAACCACTTTTCTAAATAAAACCATCTTTTGCATGCTTGCATGCATTGCCTTGTTTCTATTATTTTATGTGTGGTAAATTGGTTTGAATGCTAGTTGAATATGTGTTTGCTTGATTGAAATGTAGTGAAGTTAGAAGAGTGTGATATTTGCAAGATCAAGAAGTGAACCAATATTCTCTACTAAAAAGGCAAGTAACACTATCATCCATGTCCTACTATTTTCATTACACTTAGTGGATTTTTGTAACATGCATGATAAGACTACTATATTTCTAAGCTATGCTATATCATATTAGGATATCCTTATATCTTCCTTAGTGAAAACATTGTAGTTGTAGTATGCTTAGCCCTGCTATATATTTGGGATGGGATACATGATATGATTATATGAAGTGTTGGAAAAATATATGTTTCATATAATAAAATAAGTACACAATGAACCACCTGGGTGGAAAGAGGATACTCAAGTATTGGACCAGGTGGCAACAAAGGGAACCATGTTTATATGGCTATCTTTTTGTATGTGCACTAGAAGAAAACCACCCAGGG